>OY982569.1:21936572-21963855 GCA_963859945.1 Euplagia quadripunctaria | reverse complement strand
GTAAGTTATAACATTGCAATACATTCATAGAAATCTGAAGTTTGTTACGGGTTAACATAACATAAAACAGTACAATATAGAAGCGAAGTGTCTGTATGAATAATATATAAATGTACATTTAGTGTTAACAGCATGCAAATTTAGCGTTCCATATAGTATTTTGTTAATTAAAATTAATTGTTTTTTATTATTAAATTGTTTTACCAGCTTGTGTTCGGCTCGAAAGACCAAACATGTGTAAAATATGTTAGAAAGAAAGGAAGGAGTTGAGATAGAGTACCCATTGATTGATGTTACAAAAATTATAGTGAGTAGCATACCTATTATCGGATTAACACATTAGGTTAAAGCGTGATCTGGTGTAATACGAATGCAAATTACTGAAAAGTAAACTCACAAAGTCATCATGATAAGGTAATTGTCACTTCAAATTTTATAGTCTAGTCGAGAACTATCTACGAAAAATCGTTAGAAAAAACGGAAAATTATGGGCGATATTCGGTACGGTATAAAATTCTGAGAAAGACATATTTTTATTTTTTTCTGCAAACAAAAGTTGCAATTGTTATTCCCAAAAAACTGAATAAAAAAGCACGGCCTCAGAATTTTGTTTTTTACATGAAAACGGTAAGTGATAGCGCAAATTAGCAAAAAGTCCTATAAAGGAGAGAAAATTTCTTAAAAAATGTCTTAACTCCCGGAACTCAAGGCCTTAATAACTTTTATCTGCCGTTGAAAATGGGGTTCCGCGCGGCCGTTTACGCTGGAGCGCGTCACATATATATTTTTGAGTATAAAATATTAATTTAAAAATAAAAAAAAAATATGGTCTACTCTCCAGATTAGACCATATGTTTTTTTAATTTTTAAACTATAATGAGTAAAGTCCCGTGGAAAATATTGTTTTTCTCAATTTTTTCAAAAAGTTATCCCATTGTTATCTAATACATTTTTCTCAATGCTCTATATATATAAAAAATCAACGTAAAAGTATTTAAAAATAGCCTATAATTTTCTGACTTTTCTAACGATTTTTCGCAGATATTACACTTCTCGACTAGACTATTTTAGTTCTTTTACAAAATGACCCAATTTTGATTAGTTTTACATAGTTTCTATGACGTGATCAGATTTAAGTAGTATCTTTTATACCTTCGTGAAATATTAACATAACATTAGCCTTTTAAACGGTTGCTTTACGTGCAGCAGTTTTAAATATTGTATAATGATAAAAGTATTGACTGTTTGACAACTTGAAATTGTATTTATTAAATATATACGATTATATTCACGTGTGTATTTCGGGGAAATCTGATTACACCGACGCGACAAGTCATTCCGCACTTTGATAAAGGGGTGTAGGGACGGAAACTAGTCGGATATCCACGGTATCCGCACATGATTATAAGCGGAAATCTTTAATAAATATGAATACCACTCACGAAAGCTTTTAACCATTTTTTTATTCCTCAACTGATAAATCTTTGTCAACTTTTTTGTCAAGGGCTAAAATTTGGATAGTGTAAGTGTATGGTTCCTTACCGGCGTGTCGAGCTTTCTTGTTGTGTAGTGCGGTGCGTACGAGCGCGTCGATTCGATCGTCGGGCGCGCCGCTGCGCAACGCGTCGCGCAACGACACCTCGGTCGAGCCGAACAAGCACACCTGACAAACAACCCTCTAATTGTATTTTTTATACATGTACGATGTCTTTAAGATCAGTTTGGGTATACCCGAGTCTCTTGCAATACCATGATCGTTTGGCATACTTAGTTCAATTCGACTGAATTTTGAATTAAAAAGCAGTTAAGAAAGAATAATTTCTTTATTCTTTCTTGTACAATAATAAATTACAATTATTATTTACACTGTACCAAACCCAAATTTGTGTATTCTTTTGGCATGTTTCAGTAACAGAGAACATTATAAAATCTTGACTGAAATTCATAGTTATGTGAACATTTTGACTTCTGAATTTTTTTAACTTGTCGATCGCCATGTCGCATCAACATTTTTTTTTTATTAGTTTACCAATAAAAGCAAACAAAGACTGGATTTCCTGCCCTTTTCCCAATTTTCATTGGCGTCAGCGGTTGCTTTTATGACCCTCCTTGTGAATGTAGTCGCTTTAAGACGGGAAAGGAACAAGATGGTAAATTTATACAAGGAAAAATGGATAAGGATACCGCAAGTCTCGGGTGGAGAACGAGACTGAGACTGCAATAGCTCGCAGAGATCAAGGTCGCGTACCCGAATGTCATATATTTCCTGTGGCTGGAGAGGCCACTAGGACAGATATTTTACTTTAATTGAACCTAAATAAAAATAAATATTGTAGTGTACCTTGAGGTTTCCGTCAGCGGTGAGCCTTATTCTGTTGCAGGTGGAGCAAAAGTTCTGCGTCATAGAGTGAATGAAGCCCACGCTGCCAGCATAACCCGGCACTCGCCACACCTGAGACACGTTGGAACGCGGTAGAATTTATCCATTAAACATAAAAAGTAAACATTCTTGGCATAAAACAGTTGTTGAAAC
Organism: Euplagia quadripunctaria; assembly: GCA_963859945.1. Taxonomy (NCBI): domain Eukaryota; kingdom Metazoa; phylum Arthropoda; class Insecta; order Lepidoptera; family Erebidae; genus Euplagia; species Euplagia quadripunctaria. Next base: position 21,961,322 of record OY982569.1, on the reverse strand, counting down.
AAGCACACCGCGCAATTTATCGTACGCCAGTTGTGTAAATTTTACGTTGCCAACCATTACGTCCTTTGTTATGGAAGTTTGGCAACTACAATCATCTAAAAAAAATAGCACCTATAGTTACTAGATAATCAAGTTCTTCTGTACGGTTTAGGTATTTTTTCAAACGAGCGGGTCAATTGGGTAGATGTTTAGGCTCAAAATAACTTATTTTGCCAAGTCGAGTAATAATAAAATACTGATAAATAAAAATGACTAATACTGTGAAAATTGTCGTCCACTTTTATTTTAACATTTTTTACTTAGAACTAATTTCCATGATGACGAGTTTGATTTCCGCTCGGTGGAAATAGTTGCATTTACACAGTTTCTATGTACATTAATGTACTTAGGAGATAAATGTATCTACATTATATTCTAGAATCCATAGTACTAGCTATACTTATCTAAGTAGATAGCGTTATGCAAAGTGTTCCAGATCATCATCTGCCTACCCTTCTCCCAATTTTATTTGGGGTTGTCGCAATAGGCCTGAGTCCTTTGAAATATGTTGTACACAAGATATGGACACAGGGGTTTTTTATTTGTTGTTGTTATCGTACCCCTAATGATGGAAATTTTGATACTTTTTTACAAACTGAATGTTAGAATATTTCTTCAACAGGACGTGCTTGACGGAATTATGGCGATTTCAATATAAATATAAATGTTTGACGAAAAGACTCGTGTGTGTAAACAGTGGTAATAATCATGATAGTAGTATAATTGCATATAAAAGTAACGTTGTAAAACTACTTAGGAAAGTCGTGAGTAATGCTAAGCGAAATGCGGCTTTAAAACAAATAAATAACGCCAAAAATAACAGTAAGCAAATATGGCATGACCGATTTCTCTCTCATCTCAGTGTTAGCTACACTCTCGAAAATATTTGAAAAGCTTATAAAAAGTCATCTCACTAGCCATCTGAATAATAACATCATTTTAAATAGCCGACAATTCGGATATCAAAAAAGTGTCGGTACGACAGATGCTGACAATACATTAATTAATGATGTCGTAGAAAATATCAACCAAAAAATTTAAGGTAGCTGGGATCTTTCTGGACTTGAGTTCCGCTTTTGACACAGTGGCATAATCCACTCCTTCTCATGAAAACGGAATATTATGGAATAAGGGGAAGGTGTTAAAGTTATTTAAATCATTTTAAAAAAATAGAAAGATGTATGTAAAAATTAAGAAAGTAGATAAAAAATTTGTCAACAAGTATACCCATCGCAATTTTTAAATGTCACAAAGGGCATACCGCAAGGTTCCTTATTAGGACCTATTTTATTCATTCTTTTCAAAAATGACTTGCTAATCTATATAAGCGTAAACAAACCGGACGTTAAACTCGTGGTGTTTGCAGATGACACAAACGCTCCAATAAGTGCAAGTAATATAAATCTTTAAATTTAAAAATAAATGATGCACTAGAAACTTTTCATGTTTGGTTTGTGGCTAACAAATTTATAGTTAACACAAAAAAATCAAACAATCTTATTTAAATCGACAGCTATAAGTAGCAATAAATTAGATGTTATGTTATATATGTTAAAATAAATGGAGAGAAATTAGAACTTGTGAATTCTGCCAAATTCTTAGGGGTTTATATTGATGCATTGCTGAATTGGAAAGAAGAAATAAAATCTAACCACGCCTCAATCTCTTCAGCGTGCTATGCAATTAGGAGCCTTCGAGAAGAGTAGGAAATTATATCTTGAAATCCGTGTACCATGCGCTGGTAGGTGGGGCAATAGTTACGGATATAATATAGAGAGGGAGTTCATATTACAAAAAAGTGCAAAAAGAACTATTAGTCCGCATGCCCCAAATAGAATTATGTCGAGAACATTTTAAAAGTCTTAAAGTGTTAAAGGTGCCTTGTTTGTATATATTAACAACATTGTGTTATTTATCTAAATATATACACGAAATTGAAACCCATGAAGAAAGGTTAGTTAGAGAGAGTACGCGGAAGAAACATCTAAAACATACAATAAACCCTAGATTGAATATAGCTCGGCACTGTGTTCAATATCAATCCATTAAACTATATAACTACCGGAAGGGAGAGATAAAAAAGCTATTTACAGAACATTCTTAGTGAAGCGAAGACTTAAAGCCTTGCTATTGGAAAATAATATTATTCCATCGATGAATTTATCAATTCAAATATATGCAATTAAATTTTTGGTAAACATAGTGTTTAATATTTTAAATTATGATATGGCTTAATTGTTTTGTTTTGTATTCTGCATGACATATTGTAAAAACTAATTAATTTATTTTTGATTATTTTGCTATTTACATTTTTTATTTAATTTTATTTTTTATTTTAAAATGTTTTGTATTATTATTAATTGGTATGCATTCAAACACAATTAAATAATTGTTTCTGAATAAATAAACTATGAAACTATAATATCTGTTTTATTCTTCCATTCTACTCTACCAGTCGTCATTTCACTGCTTACTCCCTTTCTAGCCATATCTTCTTCCACACAGTCCATGCATCTTTTCTCGTCCCTCTCTTGTACCCGTCAACTTCCATACATACAGCTCTCTTCACCACGTTTAGCTCATACCTTCGCATCAGACGTTCCAGAAATTTATTTTACTAGAGTTCGCCTAGTGGTGGAAATTTGATTATAATAAAATTCATTTTTGGTTTATTTCATTGGCCAGTATAACTTGAACTGTCATTGTATAGACTAACGTATAGCTGCGGTCCAACATCCATACATCCTCACAAACTTTCTCGTTTATAATATTGGTAGGATTTATTAGACTATTGTTTTAATTTTTTTAGATTTTTGCACTTTCTCTATATTTAAACTTTAAGAATTCCAAATTTCAAGTTCCTGGGTTCGCGAAATTGTTTTAAAAATTCATACAAGCCAGGCTTACGTAATCTTGAGCGTAATTATTTACATATCAACAATTTAATCACTTCGATCATCTGTAGTTATGAATTCAAAAACAGCAGGTTATTTTTTGACAATTTTTTGCTTATGTATTTTTGTTTAATTAGGGGTGTGAAGAAGGATTTGTACATACCGGATGATGGGTAAACAAAGTAACACAAACCTGACGGTGCTTAGTGTATGAAAAACAGTAAAAAGGTACATTTCTTTGTACGAACGCAAATTTTTGACTTGGGAAATTAGGAATACTTTAAGTGTCATAAAATAAGATACCTATGGAACGAAACGGCAGAAATGTGCATTTGGTCTACTGGGACACCAAGTATGAATCCCCTGAATAGATCCTCCGATTTTTCGTCCAAATAGTTCCAACGAGGGATAACATACACATTTTTTATACACACTAATCTCGGAACTATTATTTTCGATTGATGTTTCTAAGCAAATGGCCAAAAAATATTAAACAATTAAATTAATTATTTAATTATGATTATGGTTCCACAGATAATAAGTACCTTTAGATAATAAAAAAATATATACTAAAAGTTTTAAGAACCGTTCTTAAACTTTTAAAACTACGATAAAAGAATAGAGTATTACGAAGGTTAACTTCCTTGTGTACCGGTTGTTTCCTCTCATATTAGTACCTCTAATATCCGGAGGAAACAAAGGTGTATTGCGTTATGTTATCACAATAGCAAATAATAGTTATGTCAAAAAAGTGTACACAATTTCTAAGTATTCCATTCAATTTCAATAAAGTTTGTTTTTACTTATGAAATAGGTAGGTACATAACCTTGCGTTGTTTCCGAACGGCGCAACAGACGTTCTCTGACAGTTGAAGTAGGAATGGTTTTGAAGACAATTTTTGCGTTTTTTGCTATTTTAATGGTAATTGTATGAAATTTGGTGTTTATTTTAATCTAAGAAATTGTTGTTTAACTTGCTAAAGGCCCAGAGGGCATCATAAAATTTTATAAAGCTGAATAGTTTGCTTGATTGTTTGGTTGAACTCGCTAATCTTAGGAACTACTAGTTTCAATTGAAAAACTATTTTAGTGTTGGAATGCGCATTTATCGAGGAAGGCTATAGGCTATTTAACATCACGGTACAACCAATAGGAGCGGAGCATCAATGAAAAATGTTGTAAAAACGGGGAATTTATAAATGCAAAAACTGGATATTATGTGTGGATACTCTCGCGTGTTTCGTACAGTTTCGTTTCGTTTTTGAGACTAGTATGAATCTTTATACGCGATATAATTACGGTTTGGGTTAAAATGTTAAATGTTTTATATTGTATTTGTTTCGTTTTTGCTGATTGATCTCCGTGGGGTATGAAGGGTCTGGTTGAAAACCAGCGCTAGGCACATATCTGGCAAATGCTGAACCAGACCCTATTCGTCGGGCACGTGAGGTACACATGTTTTTAAGCCCTTTATTGTTTTTAGATGTAAGTTTACTATAGTTATTGTGTGTCTTAGGTGTCTGTGAATAAAACATTTTTATTCGATATACAAATCTGCTAAATTTAATTAAAATTGTTTTTATATTCAATATTTATAAAACTTCCCTATTGAACATGAAGTTTCATCATGGCAGAAAATATGCCCAACATAACGAATTGAAATTTTTTTAGTGTCATCCACCTTAACTTTATTGCTGGCACGTGATGGTCGAAACGTACTAACTACATAATATATTATTATATCGTACTCAACAAAACAATAATACGATGTGATGGCACCTCTATTCATCAAGTCTTTCAATTGCCATACAATCACTAACAGCCAACTAATCAAGCCAATGACACCCATATAAACTTCAACGGAAATTGTATTGACTGAAACGATTTTATTAGTCAAACCAACAAATACTAGATAAATCTACGCCAATAATATTTGTTTTTAATATTTACACATCAAACATAGATATCTACACAAATTATTATTATTATAAAGCATTCACACGTAGAGCAACAAACTCGTGACCTTCTGAGGTCAATAAGCGATACAATGCAAGTATTAGTCCTTTGTGATGAACATAAAGTACAATTTGGCTTGAGTCGATTGTTGCATCCGTTCAAGGAAACCAAGTGAAATAATAATTACAGGTGTACTTATCGACCTTGTGTTTATTTTTATGCATTCTTACTTGTTGAGCCATTTGTGCTGATACTACAAGATAAATATTATAGGCTTATTAGACTTTAATAGTGTTGTCGCCACTTCAGAAACTCTTATTTATTTTATTAAAAATAGGGACAAACTGCAATAGATGATAACACAGTTCACTATTTAATAAAAAAAAGTTAATAGACATTATTTGAACTGGTAATGCTATTGGTCGATTGATAAATATTAATGAACAGTGGGGTTATAAAAGGGTCGCAATAAGTGGAGAACGCGAACTTGAGTGCGGATAGAGGTACGAACAACTTGGCAATTACTGTTAGTTAGTGATTTTCATAGTTATATCAGTGGTTGTGAGACTGTTTCTTACTATATTTTCTGGAAGATTCGTTTTCTATTCTACTGTGCTGTGCGTTATAGTAGAATACAATTGGACGTGAACCAGCTTATTCTAAAGTTTATACATACCGTAGCAGTATCGTTATCACGTGGTGCCGCGGGTGCCAGGTCTGGGTAGCGAGCGAACACAGAGCGCAATGCTTCACGGTACGGGACGAGCTTGGAGTCGTCCCACTTGTTCCCCGAGAAGGGCATGAACTCAATGAAGCGCACCTCAATCTCGCGATCACGTGTGTACTCCACAAAGTCGCAGATCTCATCGTCGTTGAATCCTATAAGAGTTATTTCGCTTTATACATGAGCGGTACGTTGTCAACAGCAGAGGCAACTGCACCGACTGCCGTAAGCGGCAGTCGTCGACGCGTCGGCGTCTGCCGTCGACCTACAGTAAAGCGAGAGCTACATTAGACCGATGCACACGTCTGTGACGTCTTACACGTGTAAGGTTGGTGTGCACATAAAATCGACGCAACACGTGTCATTCAAGACTTCTTCAAATTCACTGTCCGATTTATTCATTTTTAAGTAACTGAAACAGAGTCGAAAACGTCGAAAAAGTCGTTGCGTCGCTTTTACGTGCACACCAACCTTACATGTGTAAGACGTCTCAGACGTGTGTGTTGGCCTAATGTAGCTCTCGCTTAACGCTTGCAGTCTGTTGTCTATGACGCTGCCATGTCGACGGCTGCCTTCGTCGGATGTTTCGACAACGTGCCGCTCGTATGTTTATGTAGTTCGGATGACAATACTTACTATAATTTTGCATCTTGGAGCTGATCTGATGATGGATACAGGAACCAAGACAGTTGGAATCCTTCAGTAGCTACTAGTAAATCCTTCGAATTTGGGATCAAATGGATTTGTTTTGACAAGAGAAGACTTTTGGACTTTATGTCCAGGTATATAGTGCTCTCGAAAAGTTCCTTAGCCTTTTGGCTTCGGGCAATTGAAGTTGGAATATGCCTGACCTATTGGTTAGACAGATTCCAACTCGAATTGCCCGAACCAAAAATCAAAAGTCTGATTAATGTTGCCTCAACTCCACAACAGACTACAGTTTTTTTTGAGTTAATGAGTGAAAAGCTCGTCATAACTATTTACTCGAGGTCGAATATGAAAGTAAACACACAAGTAGCACTATTGTTTTGTGAATTTCAGAAGCACCTGTAACAGCGTACCCTAAGGTGAGGCATGGGTCATTCGTTCTCTTTCCTTTCGGGTCATTGTTCGTAACACAAAAATATAACTTAATCTCTTAAAATAATTATTTCACGTGCTTGATAAATAATAAGTATAGTATTTTACAACAATTACCGGCAATTAATTATTTTTCTGCAGGAGAACAATGACGCAGAAAAATTAAGAATTAAAAAGAAGGAATATTCCCCTGCATGTACTTTAATAAAACACTAGCAGCACCCCGCAGTTTCACTCGCGTAAGTCCCGATCCCGTTTGAATATCGGGATAAAAAGTAGTAGCCTATATGTTAATCCAGGTCTCCAGCTATGTCCATACCAAGTTTTATGGCAATCGGTCCAGCCGTTTGCGCGTGAAAAAGTAACAAACATACACAAATTTTCGCCTTTACTATACATAATAGTAGTGTGATGCGAAACGACAACAAAATAAACCAGTTGCTCCTGCAATTTTAAAGTTTACACCGACTTCTCATAAGAGAGATATTACAGGATTAGGGTGATACTGAATGGTGTACGTACCTTTCATAAGCACTACGTTGATCTTGACAGGCTTGTAGCCGAGCTGAAGCGCTAGGTCCACACCGGCCAGCACCCGGGACAGGCCCTGGATATATAACCATGATATATGCAGTTGCAAGGATAAATTCAGAAGTACAGTTCTCGAAAGAAAGATATTAACCACAATCAATTCCATCTCTCTATTTTTCATTTTTTTATTGTGTGGAAACCGCTACGGGTCATCACCGGGGCTACTGATGAAGTGGTATGTCGGAATCGAACCGACTAAAACCACACGATCTGTCACAAGCGAGTCACAAGTATTGCAAGGGACTAGGGTATTCCTTAGGAAGTCCCCGAGGACCCCGGTAGACCTTGGCCGCCTCTTAAACAGAAGGCAGCCATACCCTTAGGTGCGAGGACTTTGTTCCCCTCCGTTTTAGAGAGGGGCGCGCGGAATATGTTGCGCCACCGTCTAACTTGTTTAATATATTATTTTTTCAGGACCATAATACCCGAAAGGTTTATTTTTGGTGCCACATAATAAGGAGCAAGATTGATGCTGTCTATCAGGCACATTACTAGCTTCCGTGTTGCTACTTAGAAATTTATAGCAGAAAAACCAAATAACAATTCGACAGATCTGGCCACCGATACCCAAGACGTCACGCTCGTACGGAAATATAAGTTCAAACTACTACCAATGAGGCTTTCTCTGGATCTATTGTAATTAAAAACTTTCTACCTCATTTTTATGTTGTAGTGATGGTTTAAAACAATGAAGATATTTTACCGGTCTGCGAGCCATGTGCTCATATCGTTCAGCACGCAGTGAATCAAGTGACACGTTGAGGTGAGTAAGGCCAGCGCGCTGGTACGCTGGTAACCTTCGGGTCAGCACAAGTCCATTGGTAGTGATTGCCACGTTCTGCACGCCGACTTCACGTAGCTCCGACACTACATCTGCGAGGTCTGAGCGTAAAGTCGGCTCGCCGCCCGTCAATCGCACCTATATACATCAACAACAAGAAACCATTGAATAAAACAAAACCCGACTGCGTCAAAAACACTTACTAATAAACATATAAGTTGTTTACATTTTTGTAATCAGCTTTTAAAACTCTTCATATTGATACCTCACTCGGTAGGTTTCGGACAACTTTTTTTTTCTTGATAACTTACATTTTGGCTCCAAAAATCAGCCATTTTTTTTTCTTATTTTAATACACCCAGTGCAACTCGCAGAATAAAGACGAATCTACGTACGGTTCAGCGGTTTAGTAGTTACGTGGTACAGTAACACAGGTCAAACACATGCATAACCCACTTTTTTTGGCTTCGGCGCAGTCGGATAATTAGACTATACAACTAGATTGAATGTGAATAGGAATGTGTATTAATACCCACCTTGTCAACACCGGCGCGTACAAATACGCGGGCCAATCTTGATAGCTCCTCGCGCGTCAGGAGTGCGGTGCGCTTTGACAGCGGCACTCCCTCCACGGGCATGCAGTACTGACCTGGAAATAAACGTACATTACAGCCTATATTTAAATATAAACGAAAAGTATCGAATAATAAAATTACTGTTTTGAATTCTATTCGTCCCTGACGATGCTTTGTGCAAAGGCGAAACAAGTGTGTCAACGTCGTGTTAGCGGAAGATTGCTCAATACGGTTTTGGATAATACCGTTACATGTATTGTAGTAAGTAGATCTTAGTTGAGGGAATTCGGTTTGTCTTATCTGGCAACGATGATTCGTTGAGGTTCATTGGCTGTTGTAATCTGGCTGTTTGGGCTGGTGGGTTCACCCATCACAACTACTTGTAATGTTGGATCTTCCGGTCTCCATGACGACATTTTAAAAGGTATGGGTTCAAGGGGCATTCTTGACAAGGACTTCCACGATACACCTCTGTTCCCAATCGTGGTACCAGTAACCGACAGGAACTGGGACGCTTTGAGAAAATTCCTATTAGGTAGCCGTGGTGTTTGGTTAGGATGGTTACCTTCATTTTTTTTTTAGTCAGAGAAGACGGAAAGCTCCTGTTTTGTGTGTGGTTTTTGGGGTTTTAGGGTTGGTCTGTCACAATTTGAGATAATATTTGCATATGAAAAAATGTCATAAACATAATATCTTAATATTTAGTGTGAACAAAGAAGTTTTGTTAGACTATTAATATAGCAAACACTATTAATAGCACCACATATTACTAGATGACTGTACCTACTTAATTTCAATGTATTAAATAGTATGAATACGTAACTTTTTCCCATTTGTATTATTGTTGTACTGTATGTATAGGTATTGTATTATTTAAGTGTCTTGTAAGAGATAACATTTTATGATATACATATATTCTTTGTAGCAACAGTTATAATACCTTCTGTAAGAATTTACAGAAAACAGTGGTTTTCTTTAGAGGCCATCAGGAAAGTATATATCTACTGCTGCCACTGCAACGTTAGTCAACCAGAATTAAAAGAAGTGAAAAACCGCAAAACGCAAAACAAAATATAGATAGATATTAATTACTTAAAAGGCACGTATTGAGATCCGCCAGAATAGAAGAAGAAAAGAAATACGAATCTTCCAGCAATTAGAACCCCATTTTCATTGAAATAATCTACTTTGCAATCTTCCGAAAGCTTTCGAGTGCGGAGTACATAATACATCTTTAACTTAAAACGTAGGCACTTTGATATTGGAGTCTCCACGCTAAATCTACGTGCCCCTTTTCTTAGTCAAAGATTAAAATATGTCATATTTGGTTGCCAAGTGTTTTAGTTCATCTGATCACTATTGGCGTATCAAAAGGACCTATTCTTGGTCCTTTTCTTTTATTGATACAACACATGAAACTAAACGCAATGAATGCAAATGTCTATTGCATGCAAATATTTTTTGCGACATTCTGCCATTTGGGGATGACATGTTTATTTTGAACTTAGAGCTCTGGCCCAAGTTTTGGACGAAGAACTCCTTATCAAAAGAAGTCACTATAAACTGTCTCTAGTCGTCCTATTTGAGAAAGGTTTATGATTTCACAAAATGTGAGTGCTAAATTAACGACGACGACTCAAAAATAAAGACCAAATAATTGCACTCACGCCTGGGAAAAATAGTATATTATAAGTCAAGACAGAAGCCTCTAGATTACAAACGTTTTCAAATTGGTTCCATACAAATTGTGCAACAATTATTAGGTACTTTAGCGGAAGTATAACAGCATTCTCAAATAACTCTTAACGTTTTTTGGTATTTAAAATGTGTAAATTACCTATTTATCAAATGTTTATTTTCCTCTTTAGATTCAACAACAACTGTAACTAGTTAAACTTGGCGAATGGAAATTTAGCACCAATGTTTAAGTCTAAACGAAACGCACAAATTTCTGTATGAAAACTTGAGTTCTCTACATAAACTTAGTATACCAGCGTAATAGACGAACAATGTGTGCGAGTGACATAGGTACATACCTAGTCTTATGAAAAACGTAAGTGTGAGAAAGAGGCAATAAACCGGACCGGGAAGCCGATTTGAAAAAAAATGTCTCTCTATGTTACACGACAGATTGTCGTGTAACATAGCGCAACAATCCAAATAAAGAAACATTTCACAGGTAAATAATAATAGTTCAATACTGCTAGTCTGGCGCCTGCAATCAATGCGGTAGGAGCCTTACCACTTGATAAAGGGCCCCCGTCGGGTCTGATATCTATAAAACTCAGTCACACGTCTGTAAAACTAGCACACAAACATTTCAGATCCGGTGACGCAGTAATGATGTTTAAGTGGACTGTAGATATAATTGTTTGCTGGTCATTTTAAAGGAACCACGAGTAGAAGGTACACTGTTGTTTATTGCAGATCGGTCACAGGGCAATTGATTAGCACTATACAATATGGCCGTAAATTAGCTAAAAGGGAAACAATGCAGCCAACTTAATTAACCTACGATGTTGTGTTACCAACACTAGTATACTAAGTTTATGGTTCTCTATACAAATATAATAATAATAACAACAAATTATATAATACATGAGCCTTGAATCCAAAGGAGGAAGGAACTAATAACAAATCTCAGTGTAGGAGTTTTCAAACAAATTACTGTAAATAGCATGAGCTTGAGATATGTACTCTTTAAAATTTCAAGATTACTATTATAAATAAACAGTTGGAATGGCAAATAGTTAATGTACTCGTATGCCCTTCGCCTTATACGAGTAATTACCGATTTGCCAGCCTATTAATTTAGGTCTACAGTGAGGGACAGGCATAAGTTGGATGTGCCGACGACGTTATCAGGTCACACTAGAACCTACTATAATTGTCAAACCATGCACAAGCCTAGGAAGAAATCTAGATTTTGAACCAGAGGATCAGAGGATATCAGGAGGACAGAGGGAGAAATAGAGCAGCAGAGTATTAGCGGGAAGCAGCCGCTATTGTCGTCTTGGGAACTAAATCAAGTACCACAAACGGTTTTAATTAATAACCACTGGACCTTGACCATAAATGTCACTTTTGAAAATATTATCTTTCAATAAATGTATCACCGACTTCAATGCGCCTCAAAATACCCAAATCGCTCCAAGTGTGCCTGTAAAATTTGAATAGTTACTTCGATTTCTCCAGGATCCCATCATCAGATCCTAACCTGATGACCATGGAACCACCTGGGAAGTATACCCTTTCAAACAAAAGAAGACTTTTTCAAATCGACAAGATAAAAAGACAAGAAATAAAAGATTGATTGCTTAAACAGTCTGTGTTGGTGGTATTCTGCAAATTGTTGGCCGAAATTATAGTGCTTCATCATTATCCTTGAATAGAGTGTACATATGTATTGAACATAAGCGTATGTTAGTTCAGTATATTGTACCAGACGGTTGTACATTTTCACTGTAATGTCAACACAACAAGGTCGTATGTGTGTTCCGCTCGAGTGAATCAGCACATTTTTAAGTACGTTTTGTATTGATTGAGTTTCTTATCAGTTTGGTAATATAGTATTTATGTTAAATTAATTTAGCTGTATTGTGCAGAAATGAGCCACTCCACAAAGAGACCAAAATTAAAGTGTCTGTATTCTTATTGGGAACAGTTACGTGGTTGTGGATTGTATATAATCCAGAATTAAAAAAGAAGTCATCAGAATAAAATGACTCTTCTTTTCTGGAAAAGAAAACACTTACGTTAATTTTGACTTTCAAATGTTCGTGAATTGGATTATTATGCCCAACATGGTCGAATTAAACATGTATTTTTCTTAATAATTAAGTAAATTTTATTATTTTTCTGTGTGTTTTAACCCTAACAATAAAATATTTCCTGCAGATTATAGTAGAATTCTAGATAATTTAAATTTCAACTTTACATTAAACAAAGTAGATAAAATGCAATAATACGTACATACGTATCTACTAACTTATTTTTAACCCAGGACGCAAAAAGACGGATGGAGGGTGTAGACAGATTTCCAAGGGACTTTCACTGGCAGATAGCGGGTGGTATAAGGAGTAACTAAGGCTAGGCTTTTATTTTGGAAAAAAGACTTAGGGTTCCGAGCAAAATGTATAAATATGTACACGCGAGTGAAGCCTCGCGGAACTGCTAGTATCTAAATAATTTCGGTCGCCACCGCCGTGCATTTCAATGCCATCATTTAATTTTACGTAATAGTTTATTTGTTTGTATGTTTGGCGCCGACTCAAAATTATTTAGGTGTAACAGTTTATTTTGTTTTTAATTTTATTATTTTTCGCTTTTTGGTTCCTTTCTACTGTCATTGGCTTATTTTTTTTAATTTCTTAAAAAGTGTTTATTTACATTGATGCTAGCTATTATATTGATGTAGTATGTAGTTATTATATTTCTAAACTTATTATTACATAATGTTTAGCAGTAGATTCATAACTCTTTTTCTAACAGTTAAAAACCTTAGTGGTGGTATTGGTTATTGTTATAATTATTTATATCATATACATAGTTCTTGGAAAACCAAGAGGAAAACCTCATATCAATAAATTGTAATAATGTCCGATATCACCGTGTACCATTGCCTTTAAATCTATTAAAAAATAAAGTATGTTATCAAACAGTAATTCCGAATAGATAATTTAAATTACCATTTAAAAAATAACTCCCGCACTTAGATAAAAAATACCACAGATACACAATCTCCTACAAAAATCTCGTCAAATAGTGGCATTCGATAGTTGCACATTACTTTACGTGCATGCATTTAATATACCATCGTAATAATAAACCAGACCATACAGTAATTGTTTCTGTGAATAAATGTTGTAAAAGTCGGATACAAAAACAGCAAAGTATAGCATCTGTAGTTTACTTGTACTTGTAGCTTCCTCGAGAAATGGGCTATCCAACATCAAAAATAATTTTCAAATCGAAAGAGATTAGCGCATTCAACTAAACAAACAAACAAACTCTTCAGCTTTATAATATTAGTATAGTTTTTATCGACGCTTCCGCACTAGGAATGATTCTGTGTCGCGGGGACTTTACTAACATTCAAATTATGTATACGTATGGTATACACCAGAATAGGCACACATCAGTTTGCTTATAGAATAGGTCCCCCCCGTCCTTGTCACAGGTGGTCACATTTGTGGATTCTCTGGTGTGACGTCACATATTTTGCAATTTTACACCCAGAACTGAAAAGAGCAGTTCTAATTTGTTTTTATAACAGTGTAATAGCTTATATAGTCATTCGTTTACAGATAAGTAATGTTTTGTGTTTAATACTTTAGATTTTGACATGTGACGTCACAAGGCTTATGACCCCCCCTCTAGCCCCCTTAACTTGTAACGTTATTACAATAATTTAACTACTTGTGGATTACACAATTTTTTGTAACGTGTGGGATTGAAACCCACGACACTCGGCCCGGTGTAGTGGCAAGTATATTTGAGTTAAACTGTTCTTAATGAACTGACATAACATATCATTGAGACTAGTGATATAACACTTATGTAAGAAAATTACCATCATATAAGATTCAGTATTGAAATTTCAACACACACTAACTGCACTGACATCAATTCATATTACAGTGTTGGCACACTTGCTCATTCTGAGTTCTGATATGATAAGATCATTAAAAAATTCTGTCTATTCCTTTCCCTAATTTTTGACAGTTGCTTGAGAATGTAACTGTGCTGAAGTTTGTAAAATTGAACTTTAAAACGCACATGCACAAATTCAAATTTTCAAATTCAAATTTATTTATTTGCAGAAAAGTTGGTACAGAAAGATCTTCAATGTTTAAAGATTCTAACACATGCAACTTTATTAGTCAATATTATTGAAAACAAACAAACAAATTATCATTATAATTATTGGTAATACAATTCAATAACGTTCAATATGTCCATACTAATTATTATTAAAGTTTTAATACCATTTAATGAAGCTCTTTTTAGTCAAGCTTTAATTTATTTTAATAATGTGAAGTTTTAATTGTTTTCAGGCGTGATCATCTATATAAATAAAATTGAATCGCCAAATGTGTTGCTAAGCGCAAAACTCGAGAATGGCTCGACCAATTCGGCTATTTTTTTAATTTTCGTTATGGCTCAAGGAAGGTTCTTATGAAGAGAAAAAAATTAAAAATTGTGAGGAAAATAGTAAAAACAACACTTCTTTTCCTATACAAACCACAGAGCAAATAATAATTAAAACACATGTCCCCAGCTGTCAAACATTTGACCTCAATTAATAACTTTTGACAGAACGAAGTCTGTCGGGGCAGATATTTCATAATATATTTCTAACAACAGAATGTTACAGGATATAATACAATATATACAAATTGAGTTGCTAACTTAACCAATTGTTCATTAGTTTTTAATATTTATAGTAAATATTGTTTTTTGCACTTATTATTTGCACTCAAAGAATTCCTTGATACTGTAAAAACATTTCACTAGAAGCAATTCGGTTAGTTTTTTTTTAAATGTAACAAAGGTTTCGGTATGTGATTGTAGATTTTTGCCGTCATATTAGGCACTGTTAGAAAAATATATTGTTTATTTATTTTCTTTTGATTAAACTATTTTTAACCTTCGTTACAAGATTATACAGAAATAACGAGATACAAAATCATACATTACGATACAAATGATATAAATAAAATTGATTGTTATCAACCAACTCCTTTTTAATCCAATCAGCAGCATTTTTAGTCCTTCACTAACATATTTTTTATCAAATTGTCAAATGGAAAATAAATGAATGGCCAGAGTAGGTGTAGTAAAGTATTATACACTCACTCCTGAATCCCTGAAGGAGTAGACAAGAGGCATATTAAAAACTCACATTTTGCCAACTATAATTTGGGGACAGTGGGGGCCCAGGGGAAAATTTGGTGCATATTTAAAGGGGAAAGTAGGAAAAAAAATATTTTTAGTCTTGTATTGTCATCAGTCTTTGATATGTGCAAATTTTCAAATTAATCAGATATTGTGAAGTTTGTGAAAATGGATACAGGTCAAGCTAATATACAGTGTAAAAAAAAAGATTTTGAAAAGATATAACTGGAAAATTCTGTGAAAATGTTTGTCCTGGTGTAAAGAAAGACATTGGCACATTGTTACTATTCAATGTGTTAACAGTGCTAATCTTTTATGTATTTTACCAGATTATAGATGACGGGTCACTTACAATATGAGGTCTGTGTTAGTAAATATCATTACTTTTTTATAGTCTTCAAACGCTTTCGAGTTTTTAGAGCTTATGAATGTGTGTATGTGTATTATGAACGTATGTAAATATTCCATCATTGATCATGTGTATAATTAATTTTATAAAAGTCAAGAAGAAGAATTCCTACATTAAGTATATCAATGATGGATACAATGGACACCTAGACAAATGGTAAAAAAAAAAACAATTTAATCATACTTTAATCTACTAAATTTATCAGTTCTACCAAGGTAAACATACTTAATTAAGAAATCTCACATATTAGATATTAGCTTTTGAATGATAATTAGATTACATTTTCATTAGCAAGATCTAACATTGATAACAATAAACATACAAGCAGAACTGATTAGATTTACTCTCAGTATACCTGCACATGCTTGTCATAACGAAATATGGTGACATAGATTCAATTAATTTGTTTTTGTTTTTAGAAATAAACTAAATTTAAAAAAAAGAACTCACATCGTAGATTACATCGCTCAGTCAGGGAAATACGTAGGTAATTGTGACGTCTCCCAAACGAGTCCACAAGAGGCTCCACTGCACTCGGCGCCGGCGCACCCGCCTCCACACCTCCTTCCTAACATAGAAATGGAACCATTTCAATGTATTCGTCAAGTGCAATGTACAATCAATTTATTCAATAAAAACAACTCGTTAACTATACCTGTCTTGGATTTGCATTAGCGTACGATCTGTTATTATAGCCCAAGACTCGGGGCTCAGGTCTTAATAATTTCGGTCCTGAATTATTAACACGCGTTAGTGAAATTACTTTAGTCAAATTACTTCTCATTATAACTTGATCGACGGGCGTCAACGGTAAAGTTCAAGAAATATATGCTGAACTTAAGCGCTAACAATTCTCACATGTCACATTTGCTGACAAACAAGGTCTAATCTGACAGCCTGAGTCTGACATTTTCAACCAGTGGTGTTGCCTTTTTTCGTATTTACCCCAATAAATGGATTTGTGCTTCATAATATTTTGTAATTAGTGTCAAAGAGCATACGTAGTGTTTGTATACCATTTATGCAAACGCTCCGTTAGAATAGGCAGAATATTACATAGGGAATTTATTTTTAGAGGAAAAACAAATACATAAAAAAATTAAAAATATACGGGTTGATTCGAGAACCTCCTGCGTTTTAACGTTTGTTAAAAAAAGTCCAAGTTTGACTTGCTCATGATTTCAAAACAACATTTTTTTAAAAGTAGCTTATGTATCAATCCAGGTCACTAGCTATCTACATACCAAGTTTCATCACAATCGGTTCAGTAGTTTTTGCGTGAAAGAATAACAAACATCCATACATCCTCACAAACTTGGTAACTGGTATGATGGTATGGATTGTTTTAGAGGTTTTATATTTTTAGGGGTATTTTCAGGGATGTTTTTGTTTACAAAAAAAGTTGTGGTGAATTGCCACTTGCCCATAGCATAGAAAAGAAACCTTAAGTCTATGCCCAAGACGGAAGTGTAGAGTTATGTAAAACTCTATGCTCTCTCTTGTCCCGGCGTTCGAACAACACAGAACGTTTTCTTGTTCTTACCTATTTGTGTAATTAGGAACTCAAGTATTGTATAAAGTGTGTGCTATAAGTTGAGTGATGTATAGTTTTGGGAATTACATATATTTTATCTACCACACTTTTGTGTTACTTAACTGACCGAAGACCGACCTACCACCGGACAGGACTGGACAACCAAAACCACTAAATTGGTGACCCTCGACTCCGTTGCAAGTAGAGTCAGCAGCATCGGACGCCTTTTCCAGACGGCTTCGACATACGGGGCGACCACGAACCATAATCCGTCGCAAGGATCGTAACATCTTCGTGCCAGCCCGCCCCAGTCCCGTTGGAAAACGGAGCCTCTGATTTTTCAAATTCTAGCGAAAGCTTTGAAAAGTGGTTTGGTGCAAAATACCAATTAATTCTACATAGTTACATCCCAAAGTCTGATTATAAAGTGCATTCTCAGAACAAAACCTATAATCTTCAAACTTTTTCGGTCCGCCATTTTTGATGCATCACAAGTTCGCAATGTCGCGCCAAGCGTCAATACACGAGCGCCACCTGCTGACATTTGTGGAAACCCTGTTGTCAAAGTAATTACTTTAAAAACTTCTTATTCTTGAAAAATTGTAAGTTTTTGAACATTTTTTTAATCCACCTCAGTTGGTGAAAATAAACATTTAAACCTGTAAATATTCAAACGAAGTTAAGTGTGATAGTTTTAAGCTCCTAAACATGTTATTTGTAAATTTAATTTTAAATACCATCACAACTTGTTACTAATTGAAACATAAAAGTTTATAGCATTACACACTGTTATCCTATAATTTCTTCTTGCTTACTATATTTTTATATTTTAATTTTTTATTACAGTAATGGTAACTAAGTAAGAAAGTTTTGCCCCAACAGTTGCGAAATCTCACTTTATACTCTATTTTTGAATTGTTGTTTTTATTGCACATTTAAATTGTTTTATCTTGTTTAGTTTTATGTATACTTGTACTTGTATGATAAGACCTGTATCCTGCTTTCTTAAATTATCTTTAATATCTACTATTTTTATTTATTCTTTTTACATAAACCATGTCTGAATCAGAGTTACTTGAACAGCTGAGAGAGCTTCAGGCACAGGTAACAAGCTTATCTTCCCCACCAACACAAGTCAAACGAAGGTCAAACTCCCATCTTTCTGGGCAGATAAACCTAGGCTGTGGTTTGCCCAAGCTGAGGCACAATTTGATATTAATGGCATAAAGCAAGATTGCACCAAGTTTGGTTATGTCTTATCAATGTTGGACACTTGATCTGCAGCTGAAGTAGAGGATGCAATTACAAACCCTCCAGCTGAGTCAAAATATGATCATTTAAAAAATGAATTAATCAGCAAGCTATCGGTTTCCAAGACTCAGCAGATAAGACAGTTACTTGGCGAGGAAGAGCTGGGGGACAGAAAACCGTCAGCATTCCTCCGCCACCTTCTCTCCTTAGCTGGCACTGAGATGGGAGATGACAGCATACTCCGGGAGTTGTGGATGCGTCGTCTACCACCTGAGGTACAGTGTATTCTGATTGCTCAGAAGGATTTGAAATTGGATAAGGTAGCTGAAATAGCTGATGCGATTGCGGAGACAACCTCTCCGGCACCAGCAGCAGTCCACGCAGCTAGCTCTTCAGCTGACTTGAACTGCATTATGGACCGCTTGGAGGAACTGTCAAGGAAGGTTGAAGCCCTAAGTGCTGACCGCTCACGCTCCCGTCCCACCACTCGGGCCCAGCCCTCATCTCGGTTATTAAGTAAATCTGGTGACCGATGGTGTTGGTACCACAGGCGTTTTAGGGAGAATGCCTCCAAGTGCGTCACCCCCTGCTCTTGGAAACCCAAACAGGGAAATGGGAGCAGCAATTAGTACAGGCGGCATCTGATTGCTCCAACCCCGGCCGCCGCTTATTCGTGACAGATTCCGAGTCTGGTCATAAATATCTCATTGACACTGGCTCGGACATCAGCTGTTTTCCTCGTCACTTGGTAAAAGGGCGATTTCAAGCAACAAGTTTCGACGTACGCGCCGCAAATGGGAGCGCAATCAAAACCTATGGCCCCATTCTTCTACGTTTAAACTTAGGTTTACGCCGGGTATTTAGGTGGAATTTTATTATTGCAGATGTTGGCACACCCATCATTGGCTCAGATTTTTTAGCGGAATATCATCTTATGCCAGACTGCCGTAACCAGAGACTGCTCGACGGCCACACAAAGCTCTCGGTAGGCGCCACATTCGCTGAGACCGACCAAGCAAGTGTGAAGACAGTTGTGGCCGAGTCTCCCCTCGCCAACCTGCTGCTGGAGTTTCCTGATATCATGCGACCACCTGGGCTACCACGCACAGTGAAACATGCGACCGTGCACCACATCACTACTGATGGTCCACCGATTTCGTGCCGCCCACGCAGACTCGCACCGCAGAAACTCCAGATTGCAAAGAAGGAGTTCGAGGAGATGATTAGCTGTGGAACAGCTCGACCCTCAAGCAGTCCCTGGGCATCGCCGCTACACCTGGCTCGCAAGGGGGAACACGGATGGCGTCCTTGCGGGGATTACCGCGCATTGAACGCCAGAACCGTCCCTGACCGCTACCCCGTACGCCACATCGTCGACTACGCACACAACCTGGCGGGCGCTACGGTCTTCAGTACCATAGACCTGGTGAAGGCCTACCAGCAAATCCCGGTCAACGAAGCCGACATTTGCAAGACAGCCATCACTACACCATTTGGTTTATTCGAGTTTCCCTTCATGACCTTCGGTCTGCGCAACGCCGGACAATCTTTTCAGCGTTTCATTGACGAGGTCGTGAGGGGACTCGACTTTTGCTACCCGTACATTGACGACATCCTCGTATACTCGCGCTCTTCGGAAGAACACGTGGAACACCTGCGTGTCCTGTTCCAGAGACTTCAAGAGTATGGTGTTGTTGTCAACCCATCAAAGTGCGTGCTTGCAGCTCAAGAGGTGACATTCCTTGGTTACCGCATCAACAAGGATGGTTCCAGCCCGCCTCCGGAGAGGATTGAAGCCCTGCACAATTTCCCTCAGCCTAAAACGGTTGAAGGCCTTCGCAGGTTCTTAGGCATGGTAAACTTTTACCGCAGATTCCTCCCAGAAGCAGCAAAGCTGCAAGCACCGCTCATCGACGCACTAGCTGTAACCAATCTGAAAGGCCCCAAACCCATGCCCTGGACCCCGGAACTTGAGCACGCGTTCAACAGCTGCAAAACCCACCTTGTTTCTGCTACGCTCCTGGCCCACCCCATCGCTGATGCTCCACTGGGGCTCTTCACTGATGCGTCATCCAGCCACATTGGAGCTTGCCTGCAGCAAAACATCAGCGGCCACTGGCAACCACTTGCTTTCTTCAGCAAGAAGCTGACGCCAAAGCATTCCACCTGGCTGGCCTATTACCGGGAGCTGCTAGCTGTTTACGAGGCGGTACAACACTTCCGCTACGTGTTAGAGGCCCAGCACGCAACCATCTACACTGATCACAAGCCCTTGATCTACGCGTTCACTCAACGCAGTGAAAAATTGCCCCCGGTCCAGCTCAACCAACTTTCTTTCATCTCCCAGTTTACAACGGACATAGTTCACGTCAGTGGGAAGGACAACGTTGTCGCAGATGCCTTGTCTTGCGTTGAGACCATTTGTCTCGAGGAAAACTTCGCCGCCCTCGCCGAAGAACAGGCGACCGATGAAGAACTCCGCAAGATGCAGACTAGCTCATCGCTGAAACTTTAAAAGGTCATCATTCCTGGAACCGATATCTCCATTTTCTGCGACACCGCTACCGGAAAGTCACGACCGTACTTGACACCATCTTTCCGTCGCTCGTACTTCGCCAAGCTGCACAACCTTAGCCATCCCGGCGCGCGAACATCCGCACGCTTGGTCGCTGAGCGATCCGATCCGATGAATAAGGATTGCCGCAGCTGGGCGCGATCCTGCTTTGGTTGCCAACGCAGCAAGATTTCCAGGCACACCATAACCCCCCTTGGTAAATTTCCTTTACCAACGAAACGTTTCCGCCACGTCCATATCGACATCATCGGCCCACTACCCCACAGCAGAGGCTTCCAGTACTGCCTAACAGCTGTCGACCGGTTCACTAGATGGCCCGAGGCTTGGCCAATGATCACTATGACGGCGGAAGAATACGCAGAGACATTTTTCAGAGAGTGGAACTCTCGATTTGGCGTTCCCTCCCTCGTTACGACGGACCAGGGACGTCAATTCGAATCTTCTTTGTTTCAGAGCCTTCTCCAGCACTGTGGCACCAAACGCGTACGCACCACGAGCTACCATCCATGTGCGAATGGTCTAGTGGAGCGCATGCACAGGCAATTAAAAGCTGCCCTGATGTGCCACGCCGACACCTGGCACAAAGCCCTACCTGTCGTTCTCCTGGGCATGCGCTCCAGTATAAAAGATGACTTAAAGGCATCTTCAGCCGAGCTTGTGTACGGGGAACCCCTGTACCTGCCAGGCGAGTTCATCGCTCCAACTGCATCGTCGGACCGCGTTCGTGACCCCAACTTCGCCTCACAACCGAGAAGACCACCACCGAGACCAACTCCACCACCGCGCCACGGTGAACGAGTGACCTTTGTTTTCAAGGATCTAGACTCGACGTCGCACGTGTTCTTGCGGGATGACTCCGTCAGACCTTCGTTGCGTCCGCCTTACTCGGGTCCTCATAAAGTCGTTGCCCGCACTGACAAAACCATCACTATCGCCATCGGTGAAAGAAACGTCCAGGTGAGCCTCGATCGTGTAAAGCCTGCGTACATCCTGCCCGAGGATTCTCCAACATCTGGTGTTCCAACAACACCACCAACATTGCTTACTGTCCCTGCCACGTCTGAGGCTCCCACAGTACCAACTGCGACTGGTGCTGCTAGACCAGAATCTCACAAACCGGACTACACCACTCGTTCGGGAAGAAGAGTCCAATTTAAATCTCCCATCGATGTTTAGTTTATTTATTTATTTTTCTTTATCTTTTATATACTGCCTTTTTTCTGGCTCCACGAACTTTAGCATAATTTAGTGTTAATTTTGAATTGTTGATAATTTTTTGTAGATATATGTTTTTTATTCCTTGTTACGGATGGCCCTTTTTGTAGCCTTATTTTCTCCGTAGGGGGGTGGTGTGGCGAATTGTCACTTGCCCATAGCATAGAAAAGAAACCTTAAGTCTATGCCCAAGACGGAAGTGTAGAGTTATGTAAAACTCTATGCTCTCTCTTGTCCCGGCGTTCGAACAACACAGAACGTTTTCTTGTTCTTACCTATTTGTGTAATTAGGAACTCAAGTATTGTATAAAGTGTGTTATAGCACACACAGTTGAGTGATGTATAGTTTTGGGAATTACATATATTTCATCTACCACACTTTTGTGTTACTTAACTGACCGAAGACCGACCTACCACCGGACAGGACTGGACAACCAAAACCACTAAAAAGTATTAGGCCATGTGGTAGTATCATGGTAGTATCATATTTGTAGGATTTTTTAAATAAGCGACTATGGTTCCATATTACTATGAATGGATAATTGTTTTTAAACTTTCGCGACTATCTGACATGCGTTACGTCAGTTTCGTGCTGTCATGCATGCATGATCGTTTAATTGCATTGATTGATGCGAATGACATGCAAACTACGTGCTGGTAGTTGACTGACAAGTCTTTTTATATTTATAAATTTATTTATTTATAAATCTGCCTTTGACAAAGACATTTCCATACCAGCGCAGAACACCTCTTCACTATACTGTCTATTTCGACTGAATAAAATGATTATATCAAGCGAATTATCATGCTGCATGATGGTTCAGCATGTCATACTGCATGATCGTCTAGGGACAGCAGATGTTGCTTACTGGTTGTTAATAAGTTGGTTGTTATTTACTTTAAAAAAATTACTTATTTTAATTTTGCTATTGTGTTGCTGTGTCAAAAAGCAATCAGTTAATAATGCTTAAAGGTATTCCAAAGTAGGTATAACTACTAAAATTTGGGCAACAGGTACAGAACTAAAAGTCAGTTTTGTTCCATTGTAATTTATAAATGATCAAGATGGGCAACATTAAATCAAATATTTCTTATCTTTTAACATAGAATCATCGGCGCCATCGAATTACGACCAAAACCTTCTTCAATAAATATTTTATTTAGCTAGATCATTTCGAATGCAAGTGACTTTAAGAAATCGGCACTAGAAAAAGAAACGGATACCATTTAATTTTTTTTATAGTTTACCTAAGTTAAATTTTTAGAGGTTTTTTCAAGTAATTGTGGCATTTTTAGGGGTTTTTAACTTTAGTTTAGGGGTAAACAGTTTTTGGAGTTGGTAGCACTGCTACAATTTCAATCAAATGAATGTCAATGTCACAGCACAGATGTCAGTATTGACAGTCAGATTCTACTAATTTTAATATTTGTCCGCAAAACAATAATAATGTTCATCTATATGCTAAACATAAGAAATTAATGCCTAGTTAAAATTAGTTAAGATTTTTTTAATAGAAGTAGCAACGACTACATCTACGATGTCTTTATTTCCTGCCTATGCTCAAGATTTGGGTGAAAATAATATTGACCAAGAAGGTAGGCCGAAAAAGATTTCCAAATTATGTTAAACTATATTTTTATCACGGTAGCTTATGTGTACTATTTATTTGGCAGTTGCTTGCATTCCGGAATGTAGCAGCGTCACACTAGCGCAAGAAGCGCAGCTCCTAGAGAGCGACAATGATGAGGAGCAGCAGTCAGCGCCGTCTCCAGTACCTGTTGAGCGAAACTCTTCCCAGCTAGACTCTGACGAGTATTACCTCGACCGCAAGTTCGACTGTGGAAACTTAAGAGTTTCCACCCTCTACTATCCTGGCAGACCCCAGTAAGACTTTTCGATAATAGCTTGCCTTGAATTTCCAGTCTTTCTAACTCTTATATCTAATTGACCATTGACCATTTTCTTTTTTTTTTGACATGGATCTATTTTAAGTAAAAGCCTCCTATAGCATTCCACTGCTGCCAGCGACGCAAACAATATCATCAGACCATTGTTTATTTCGCCCTCCTGTCCTTCTTTCGCCATTTGCCACTTTTTAAGGTCCACCTGTCTTTGTATCTTGTCAAATGGTCTGCCCACTGTGTTTTTTATTTCAATACTTGTTCTAAAGCATCAGTTAATTTTGTTTTTAATTGGATCTCATTCATTCTTATTTTGTCTTTCTCTTC